>CAJQZP010000774.1:4202500-4205000 GCA_907164705.1 Parnassius apollo
ATGAGTGAATTTAACGAAGAAATTCGATACATTCAGAAGTTTTATTACAAAAATGTCTGGCTATACAATAAAGCGCGATATTTAGGTACCGACGAGCTCACTGAAAGGAACCTAATGAATCTGAACTCATTTGCGGTTATTTATTGAAATGTAATGAAACCGATTATCACTGGTGAAGAGAGTGGATCACCTACGATAAGATCCTGCTACAAAGATCATGGTTAAAGGGCAGTGAAGTCCACAGTCTGTAGAGAAACCCGGATCAACACATAATAAGGTGATGCTGTGTGTATGGTGGGATCAGAAGGGCAATGTTTATTATGAACTTTTACAACTGGACAAAAACATCGATTCGGATTTCTACTTCCAACAACTAGTAAGGCTAAAAAGCAAGGAATTGAGAAAAACGACCGGAATGGAATATCAAAAAATAAGTGGTCCTTTATCAAGATAATGCCAGATCACACAGATCTTTAGCCACTCAGCAAACATTGAGTGAGCTTGATTGGGAAGTGTTAATACATCTACCATATAGTCTTGAACTTTCACCCCCAGATTTTCACCTGTTTCGGTCTCTTGAGAATTCTTTGGGTAGTGCGTGGTTAACATCAAGAGAGGATTGTCAAAGCTACTTGTCGCATTTTTTTTAATCAATAATCCCAAAATTTCTACATCAAGAGGATCAAGTTATTGAACAAAATGGCACCAAACGGTATAATTAAATGTAACAAAACTTTGAAAAATTGTGTATATAAAATACGAAGAAACTTTGTCCCCGACCTATTCGTGTACTATCATTAGTTCTTAAGTTTTATTTGTTTTACTAACATGTTATGGGCCTACGATGCCTGAAAAATAAAACATTTTTTATTATTAAGTTCGCCGAAGCCGTGGTAGCTCAGACAGTTAGAGCTCGCTGTAAATATAACAGAGCGCGAATAACCCGGGTTCGATCCCCACCGGCACCAATGAAATTATTTAATTGCAATTTTAAGTTCTGATATATGACATGCTCGGCGGTGAAGCAAAACATCGTGAAGAAACCTGCATGGCTGAGGAATTAGAAAAAAAATATTTCGAAGACATGTGAAGTTCGCCAACGCGCCTTTGGGGCAGCGCGGCGGACACTACCTTCCCCTGAAACCCTCTCATAAATGAGGAGAGTCCTTTGCCCAGCAGTGGGACGTATATAAGCTGTAACTTTACTTTTTTTTACTAAGTTCGCCGAACAATACAAGAAAATGGTTTTGGGCCGTTCATTTGGGCAAATAACAAATTTTGTTACATGGCCCGTCTAAGTCACGCTACGCCACTGTTAATTTCCTTAAACATTTTTTACTAAATAAAGCAACAAGCTATAGAACATGGAAGACCATGCTTTGTTATTGGAGACCAATCATATTGAAACTTACTTAAAATAAACACAAAGGAAAAATTACAGCATTTTCTCCAGTGAACGTAAGGAAAGGAAAGCACTATGGAAAATGCGTTTTATATTTCATTTCATTTTATTATTCTACCTCGTGAATCGGAAGGGATTATTTTGAATACAATTATTTTGCATAGATTTACTTTAAGTAAATAATAAAGGTACAACATTTATATATCCCAATGCAGGACACAAGCCTTTACTTATTTCTGAGAGAATTTTGGAACAGTTACAGTGTCCTCAGATCCCCTGCGTTTTGGAGGATTTCATATACTTGCACTTAAAAATATATTCTGCAGTCATTTAGGTTTTCTCACGATGTTTTCCTTCGTCGAGCTCAGTACGATTCCAGGCAAATGTCATTCGCTCGGTTTGTTCGCATGTTGTGAAATTGCGACTAGCGCTTAGCTCTTGAGCTAGCACGGCTCAGAGATTCATTTTAATGGGCAATAATATGAAAATCGCAATAAATATAACATATTTATTAGAGCGAGTGATCTTAGCCGGGAACGTCTGCTGATTACACTACACACATATACAATGCCTATTGTATTCGTTATTGCACGAGTGTACTTATGTATATGGTTTTAATAAATAATCTCCGCAGATAGCGTTGCGGCACTAAGGATGTTTGTACTTAAGCTTCTGTCACACTAGTGTATCTAAACGTAGACGTGTATATTACGTAAACAGCTGTGAAACCACTACTATTACGACTGTCGATATTATATTTAAATAACTGTATTGAAATTAAGCACACGCATATAATAATACACACATAATATAACCGTGTAGTGGCGGTGTAAGAATACCCACTGCCCCACAATATCATCTCGTGGATATCAAAGAGGCGACAGAGGGAAACAAATCAGGAGATGGAGGCATCGTCTTCCTAAAAACGACTAAAAATAAAAAAAAACTGTTGTTTCCAAAACGCCTTCCAAGCTTTTTTATATGTAATAAGGGTGAAAATGAGCGAGCGAACGAGCGAGCGTGCAAACGAGCACACAGTCCACCTGATAGTAAGTGGATACTGTTACCCATAGACATCTACATTTATCCTCGATTACG